>CAUYLG010001343.1:0-18296 GCA_963573385.1 Cacajao melanocephalus
AAGGACACGAATTCATCGTTTTTGATGGCTGCATAATATTCCATGGTGTATATGTGCCACATTTTCCCTGTCCAGTCTATCATCGATGGGCATTTGGGTTGGTTCCAGGTCTTTGCTATTGTAAATTGTGCTGCAATGAACATTCGTGTGCATGTGTCCTTATAGTAGAATGATTTATACTCCTTTGGATATATACCCACTAATGGGATTGCTAGGTCAAATGGAATTTCGATTTCTAGGTCCTTGAGGAATCGCCACACTGTCTATACCTATATTTCTATCCTTCCATCCACATACAAGCTACTTGTGTGTGTGTGTGTTTATTTCATTTATAAGAACATCATCCTTTATTTATCCTATATCTATCATCTATCAGGCTTTTTTGAGATCAGCAAATAACAAGACTACCTAGGTATACCCTCATGTAAATAGCATGGTTGGAAATTGTTATGTAGGCTCACAATACTCCACTGACGCCTGTGCCCCCTCCCACTTAGGACTCTCTAGATATTTTTCTTTTTTTCCTTTCATAAAGTGCCACAGAGAAAAATTATGATTGGATTTTATTTATTTCATTTTATTTTTTTACAAGATGAGGTCTCTCTGTGTTGCCCAGGCTGGAGTGCAGTGACCTAATCATGGCTCAATGCAGCCCTGAATTTATGGGATCAAGCAATGCCCCCACCTTACCCTACTGAGTAGCTAGGACTACAGGCATGCACCACCACACGCAGCTAATTTTTAAATTTTTTGCAGAGGGAGTCTTGCTATATTACCAAAGTTGATCGTGAATCTTGGCCTCAAGTGATCTTCCTGCGTTTGTTGGGATTACAGGTGTGAGCCACTGCACCTAGCTTTGTTTTTTAAGTATCTAACCTGTTTTTTTTCTGTTTAAAAGGCCTTGGAAATGTTTTATACTTGAAATATTTCATAAGTATTATACACATAGATTTTCTTTGTTTTCAATTCTACTAATGACATTCTAGATTCTTACAGAATTATACATCATATGAACATATGTATGTAAATATATCTATATCAGCTATTTTGATTTGTATATATTCCTAGTTCTCTATAATAAGTCTTAATTTATAATCAGAAATAAACAATGTATATTATTAAATTAAAAAGTTAAAAAGCAGCTGAAAAACTGTTAACAAAAATGTAAATTAGTAAAACTCATTAGTTTTATATGAAGAGAGGTTTCCCAATTATTTGAGAGATACAGATTATAGTCATTCAGTGGTATCAGCTGCATCTGATTTCACGGGAGATTGCTAGTGAGAAGAAACTCTCTTTTTACAATGTGCATTTGAAAAATTATTTGTGCAGCTTAAAAGTATTTTGGGGCTATTTTTTAAGATCCAAAAAACCTTTTCTTCAAGCTATTAAGTGTTTCTACCTCCCAACAAATTATTTCTAAAAATTCAAATGCGTACACTCTCATGATCTTTGAACCTTACCAGAACAAATTACTCCAGCATCTGATCTTTGGAAGCATGTTCTCCTTGGTCTTCCATCATATACGCAGTCCCAGAGAGCGGACTCATTTCCAGTGCAAGGTATGCTGTTTATCCAAATGTCTTTAGCTTTTGTACGAGGTTTAGCACGACGACTGCCAAAGACAGTAACCGGACATCCTAGCTGTTTACAAACCACAAGGGCGTGTTCATTCTTCCAGTTCTGGTCACATATTGTCCACCACTGTCCATGGATTCTCACCTCTACTCTCCCTGAACAATTGTCACTTCCATCTGCCAGTCGCAAATCCAAATTTGCTCCATCTAGAATGAAGTCATACAGAAACGTTTGAATTGGGTTTGGGACAATATCATCAGCGTCCCTCTCCTCCAATCCCTGCCATGTGAAAATTAGATGTATCCTTCATATACTGAGAAAAGTAAAGACTGGAAACGCATTTTGTTTTAACATTTCAACAAGAAGGCTTCAAAACTGAAGTGCTTGTTAGTCTTTATGAAAACAATCCTTTTTAAATATGAAAATTGAAATTATAAACCTAAGAACCTTGCTTTAGCCTTGCTAAAATTTAAGGAACTAAACATTACAATGAAAAGCCTTATAATCCTATATATCATTAATTACACTGATTTTCAAAATATTAGAGTGATCATTTTTAACACAGTAAAATAAAGTGTTGGGAAATACTTGCATGTCAGCGACTTCAGAAAGAAAAGGGACAAAAAGTGTGCAATTAGGAAAAAGTCCCTCATGGATTTAAATAGAAACATGTTCTTTCTCATACTGTTTTCTATGAAGAAGCAAATCTTTGCTTATAAAATATATTTGTCATAGGAAACGAAATTTGTTCAGTGGTAATTTTGAAGGAACTGTGTGTTTTTGCTCCATCCGCACATACATCACTTACTTGTTTGTGTTCCTGTGACTCTACTTTTTCACGCATGCAAGTAAATATATTAAATAACCCCAAAAAAGTAAAAATGTGAAGAATTCTTCTTGAAAGAATTGAGGAAAGAAGATATAATTTCTGTCTTACCTCCTCCCATTATTCAAGCTTTTCATACATCATTACAAAAATATAATTTGCTATCTAGTGAGAAATCTGATTCACATTGAAGAGGTTAGTCTTGGAAGAGTTGGAGGTTTATTTTCCTATAAATAATGTGAATCATAATGGCGATAATAATCATACCTGTATCTATTGAGAACTTCCTGGTTGCCTGGCACATTTTAGGTATTTTCCCTGCATTATTTTATTTAATGCTGTTATCCTAGTCATGATATAAGAAATCTGCAACTTGGAGATTGATTTATGCAGAGTTACATAATTTTCAAGTGACAGATTTTAAACTGTGAACTGGTTTTGTTTGTTTTAAAAAAAATCCTCTGACTACAGGCCTGAAGAGAAGGCCAATGTATCTAACTACCTATCTTCCTGTGTGTTGGCCATACACATCTGTTTTCACTGTTGGGACTATTTTCCAACCTTATTTTCACATCCACATCATTCTTCATGGCCCTTCCTTACTCTTCCAGAGGCATACAGTTCCGGAAATTCCAGAGTTTGAATAGCAATTAGTCTTACAGTTAGAGATGTTATATCAAGTTGGAAGTACACTGTTATGAATTCACTTTATTGTAAGAAAATTTATCAAAATGATTAAGATTCTCTCCCTCTCTTCCTGTTTCCTCCTCCCTTCTCTCATTTCTTTCATCTTCTCACGTCTCCCTCTTTTCTCTCCTAACTTTTCTCTACCTGTTTTCTTTCCATTTATGGAAAGAAAAAATTCTCTTATAAAATGATGGATTGGTTAAATATACTGCAGAAAACGCTTTTGCATGGTGAAAGTGGTTGGTCCCCAAATAAAACTTGCAAGCAAATTAGTATAAAAAGAAAGAAAAGGATTAAAAGACGTTCTGAATATATTATCTTTCCCAAAAGTCCTGTGAAGATGGCATGAAGCCTGTGGCTAAGGTACAGCTAAACCAATAAACCTCTTTGCCTACATATGTTTTTCTATGTACCTCGTTCCCTGCTACATACTCTAGACTTAAGCAAAACTCTCCTTAAAAGATGTGACCTGATCTCAAATTCTATAGGAAATAAGATTAAGGCATCCCGTGTAATGCTGGTAGAGTAAGATCAGTAATAATTTACTAAAGAAGCCTCTTCCATCAAGACAAACTGACTCTCAGAGGAAATTAGTTGGCTCTACATCTAGAGATTCTCCTTTCATACGAATATTAGAAGGTGTGGGTTTAATCTTATTAAGAGTGAACAGGTTTCATTACATCTTTGAACATAAAATACTACTGTGAAAGAAATATGAGGGGATATTTTAACCCCTGATATACGAAACTATAAATAAACAGTGAGGGGTAACTTGTTTGTAGTTAAGAGTTGCAAACTGGAAAACAAATAGCTGCAGACAAAAGTTTCACTAGTATAAGGGACAAAGTAATTAGCAAAGTCATACATTTTTAGATACGTACTCTTTGGAAATAGTTTATTATAATGGAAGGACGTGCTAAAACAAACTCAATTATAACATAGAAAAATATAGTTGTGTCTATGAACATGCAAAGTAATTACACATTTTTAAATTATACTGAATACTAATGAAGCCATATACTTGTATAGATTAATAGCAATTTTCACTAGATTAGATATTTTGTTGCACCAATTAGAATTAAGTAAAATGGTGTTTGGGGGTTAAAAACCCATGAGGTTTACAACGTAATATGCTCCCCCTCCCCTAAAAAAAATGCAAGTATGTTGTCTAAGCAAAAATGGAAAGTGTCCATTCTTACACATCTCAATTGGTTGTAACTTCTTCAGGGTTTGGTCCTAGTTCTCCAAAAAAGTACTTTTATCTGATGTAATCATGTTTGTGTAAGTCTTACCTGAGCAGATCACAGACACATCGTTCTGATGAATACACTGAAAATTTACAGTTCCGGAATGTCCGCAGTCCCAAAGAAAAGATTCATTACCGGAGCAGGAGACACCATCAAGCCATATAACACCAGACCCTGATGCCAAATGAGGCAAGCCAGCGAACTGAAGTGCAGTTCCACATCCCAACTGCTTGCATACGACATTGGCTGCAGCATTGTCCCACTTATGGTGGCATATGGTCCCCCACATTCCTTGGATTTTCAGCTCTACTCTCCCCACACAGCGGTTGCTTCCACCTATAAGCCTTAGTTCAAGATCATTACTATCTGAAACAGAGATATAAACACAAAGCCAAGGTGAAGTTTCGAAACTTCAGATTCCAGATCCTGCTATCCAAATAAATACAAATATATAATAAACTGAGATTCAATAAATGTCTAATTCTTGCTTTTTAAAATTTTTGCACAAGTACAAGTTTAATGTAATAGAATCTTTCCCAGGAAAGGATCATACTATGATCTTGACAATCCACCAGAATCTCTGGCATTTGGGAAATAAAGCACAACAGAGAATAAAAATGTCCTTTCTGATGGTCAGTTAAGAACAAATCAATCAAAAGTCAAGAATGCATGCAAATTTGTTGTCAAAACATGAGCCTTTGCTGGCTCTGAGTCTAACCAGGAAACATTTTAGAACTTATAATGATGTATAAGCAGTGGCAATAAGATACCATTGTCATCACTGTCATCATCCTCTTATCCCCACTTCAAAAATTTTTCTTCCTTTAAATGAACATTCAACTCCAACTTCTTCCAATATAACTTCCAATTATTCATCTTACTGGAATTTACTCTCTCGAATGATAGAAATGAAAAATAAAGCTTCCAAAGGTGAAAGCAAGTGTAACCAGCCATAAACTATGAGCTTGTTATTTTATTAAAATACTCTGTTGATTTAATCCAAATCTCAGCCTTTCCTTATTTCTTCATATCACTTAGCAAAATTGACCACTACTTTATATATATATTATACATATAAATTTATTATACATATAATATATATAAATTTATTACATAATATATATGTATTATATGTAATATATATTTATTATATATTATATATAAATTTATTATATATATTTAAATTTATTATATATATATAAAGTAGTGGTCAATTTTGTTTTATATATATATGTAGAGGTGAATTTTGCTAAGTGTAAAAATACGTATGTACACACACAGTTGGCCTTTAGAATTTGCGGGTTTCATATCCATGGAGTCAACCAACCACTGATTGAAACTTTGCATTTACTTGAATCTGTGTGTGTGAAACTGGCAGACACAGAAAGCCAACTAAGGGACTTGAGCATCTGCAGATTTTGGTATCCATGGAGTCCTGGAACCACACCCCTGTGGATATGGTGATATGATTGTGTGTGTGTGTATATGGATATGTGTATACATATGTACACACTATATATACATACACACAATACATGTAATATATTTATATATGTATGTCTCAGAGATATTACCTGTTATATATTATATGTGTAATATATGTCAGTCATAGTCTCTAATTCTATAAAAGTTATATTTTCTTCCACTATTTGAAAAGAATCTTTTCTGTCTCCTTGTTATTTATATACAAAGGGAATCCTAAAACTGAATTTAATCTACACTGGCCACCTGGTACTTGAAATGAAGAAACAGAAAGTCATCTTTAGACATTAACTTAAACGTTATGTTCCTTTTTCTAATTCTGTTCTGTATGCATTTTCTCTAATGCGTCTTAAATAATACACCCCCAAATTCTTTGAGTCAACACAACTACAATGCTACCTTAGCAAAGAACCTTGAAATAGACAGAAATAATATAAAGGCATCATATATTCAAAGTCCATCTTCATCCTCTGTGGTAGAGATAACATTGGATGGTAAACACAGACATAGATTAGCAGTTTGAGTAGAGACCTTAACCCTTTCCCACCATAGCCATTTACTTGGGTATTAAAATATCCTCTTTTATTATTATTTTTTTTTTTACTGATTCAACAAATTGCCTTTATTTTTAAACCAATTATTGGATACCAGAAGCAGCCTAGCTAATATAACTCCTTTGGAAAAAAGTAGAAGTTTCACATTCACCTTTAATGTTATTTCACTTTCCAAAATTAATTTCCTTACACCAAACAAGAACCCTGGTAAATGTATCAGCTGAGCTGCAGGCCACACATGCTCACAAGTGTGTCCCTCCATATATGGCTTTGACGCCATATACATGGCTCTCCAGCTCTCGTGGGTGGCCAGGGGCTTTTGTGTGCTCTTCAAATTGGGCCTCTGTCCATATTTCCAGCCCGGGAACCCAATATTTGGCTCACAAGGCCCAGGCAGGAGGGTCTCCAGCACCTGCAGCCCTGACCACACTGAGCTGCTCCCTTGGTGAGGGTGGAGGGGCCGGAGCGGTATCTTCCTGCCTGAGGCTTCTTTCCAGCCTCTACCACCCCTGGGGGCCTCCTCCAAGGAGTAGGCACTTCGATGTCCTCTAGTGCCCACGTGCAGGGCAGGGTGGAGGAGGAACTGGAAGCCAGCCCATGCTTCTGCCCCCGCCTTGGCACCCCAAGGTTTCCTCTCAGGCAAAAAGGAGCATACGAAGTAAGCCGCTGTACACAGGTGGCTGGGATGTGTTCGTCTTCCACACGGAGGCAAGTGCTGGGGATGAGGATGAATGCCTACACCAGTCCCAGCTCTGACACTGCCTTGCTGAGTCACCTATCAGCCCTAATGCTTCCTGGAGGAGGAGACAAGCAGACAGGGTGTCCCAGAGAAGAGCGGTGTCACCAAATGCCAGGACACCCATCTCTGGGTCACGCTTGGCCATGCTTTGCTTTTGGCTTCAGTTTGTTTACTGAACAGAAGGGAGAAGAGCACTGTTAACACTCCCCACCCTGGGCTGGGGTAAGGACGGACGACACTGACTCAGATCGGGAAGTGGCCCTCACTGTATAGAATCTGTGGCTAGGGACCAAAGTGGCACTGAGACTTGCCCGAACTCACATCACAGATCTGGGGTGACTTTCTCACTGCCTGGCCCCAACCTGCTTTTCCATTTGTAGGACGCACACTAGCTGTAGCAGCGGGGGAATCCAGGGCTGGCTGCAACTTGGCCTCCTGCAGCGGTGAGCTGAGGGTTATGCTGGACCCGCCATAGGTCAGGTGACAGCTGCTTCCCCTTTCAGGCTTGGGAGGGAGTTGCTTGAGTGTATATTCTCCGTGGGCTAAATATGACACCAGAGAGCTCAGCTCGCCAAGCAGCCCCTTCCTCCTTGTCACATCAAGGCACTTTCAGAAGCTGCTGGACTCCAAATGGGGCTCCGCCACTGCATCGCCTCCGCCGTGCTGGCTCACCTCTTCCAAGGGTGTGAAAGCCAGGTCAAGCTGTGAGTGGTGCCTAGCACCCGGCCAGAGCCAGGTACCTGCCAGCTGTTATTAGTATGAGCCCAACTGCAACAGGAAGACACTCATTGTGAGACGTTCGGCCGAGGCCTGGTGCTGGGCACCTCCCCATGCTCTGAGAATGCTATTTGGAGAAGCCCTTCTCCATTGTCTCAATCACTTCGGGGTGCAGGAAGCGGCTGGCCAACCGTTCGATGTCCAGCGTCAGGCGGCTCAGGGACCTCTCGCAATCCCTCTGCAGCTGTTCCAGGACCCTGCGGGCATCTGCCGCGCTGAAGTGGCGGGCCAAGACTTTGGAGATCAGCTGCCAGACCTGCGGGGGTGGGGAGTCGGCCAGTCTCCGGCCAGCGCCTTCTTCCAGCAGCACCTTCTCCAGGGGTTTGACCACGAGGTTGAGCTTGGAGTTGGGCCCGATGCTATAATCCAAGAGTCGTTTCCCATCTGCCAGGGCCTTGCCCTTGAAGAGCAGCCGGTGCTGGAGCACGGGGACGTTCAGCTTCTCTGAGACCAGCTGCTTCAGCGTGGACACCAGTTCGTCCTCCGGCACCTGCAGGCTGCACTCGCCGCCCTGCAGCGCCTTCACCATCAGCTGCATGGCGGCCGCGGCGGGGCCCACTCGGGCCAGCGCGCACCCCAACCAACCCCGCCCCGCGCCGCCGCCCCGGGCGCGCCTAAAATATCCTCTTAAATAAAACTGATTTCAATTCCTAGCCTATATAATTGGAGTTTATTATGTATAGTTATACAGAGATCTGATGTTAACTACAAGGACTGTAGGATTTTTAATTATTTAGAAGGAGAATTTCATCTCCCGCTCTTCTCCCACTTCTCCCGGTCTTTGCCTAGGTTTTCTAAGAATCCAAGAATACACTGTCTATCTCCCTCTCTCTCTCCAATTGCTAGTTTTGTCCCCATATCTCTCAGTTAAATGAGTGAGGTTTTTTTTTTAGATTATTTACCTTTATTTAATAAATTAACATACAGTAAAATTGACTGGCTTTGTGATTTGTGTGTGTACAGTTCTATGAATTCTAATGCATGTATTAATTTGTGTAACTATTACCATAGTAAGAATATAGAAATTTTTTACCCCATTCACTCATTGAAAGACAGCCACTGCGTATTATTATTTTAATATATTGCTAGATTCAAGAAATAGGATATCACATTAGCAATAGTTTTAAACTATGTCTTGTATTTTTGTTGATACATACTAGTTGTATGTATTTTGGGGATACATGTGATATTCTTATACCTATATATAATGTGAAATATTCAAATTAGAGTAATTTGGATATCTATCCCCTCAAAAATTTATCTTTTCTTTGTGGTGAGGACATTCCAAATTTTCTCTTCTATTTAGATGTTCTTTTCTTAATCTAAGAATTGATTAAGGAAATAGATTCCCAGAAATAATGTGGAACCCTAGGGTGTAGGCATACTCAAAGAGATTCACAATTGGGTATACCAGCTCTTTGAGTCAAAACACTGCCTTTTGCTTTTGTTATTTTGAGCAGAGATCCTGTTACTTGCAAAAGCCTTTCCCTGCCTCAGTTTTGGACTTGTACTTTTTTGACTACCATGTCTAGAAAAGAGCATAAGATAAAAAGGGAGATAGTTGACGCCCAACATGGTTTGTTCCCCTTTTTCTCTCTTTGGTGCCCAACATCCAGTCATCCAAAGGAAAAAAAGAAGAAATAAAGAAGAATGACACCTCTCATTGCTACTGCATGTATATATGACTGCTATGGAAGGTGAGATTATTGAGGCCATAGAGTAAGTTTATAAACCTAAAGATGGAATTAGCATTTTTCCAAGAAGAGATTATTATAGTGTTATATATTTTAAAAGAGATAGTCAACATATAGGGGATATTAATTCAAAATGTGTTTTTTTTAAGTAGGCATAAGAAAGGAAACTATGTATCTTTGTAAATATATTTAAGTGTATTCAAAATTTCCTCATAAATTGTTTTATTTTTGTATACTAATTTATGTAAAATGTGCCTAATTGTAGCACACAAAGTTCAGAACCCACCAAAAGAGACCCTAAATAAACCCAGACTTTGAAAAGGTATCCTAAAGCAACAGTTCCCAACCTTTTTGGCACCAAAGATTGATTTTTGTGGAAGAAAATTTTTCCGCCAAAGTCCGGGGGAATGGGGGGGAATGGTGATGGTTCCAGGATAAAACTGTTCTGCCTCAGATAATCAGGCATTATATTCTCATAAGGAGTACACAACCTGGATCCCCCAAATGCACTCCCGTGAGAATAGGGTTTGTGTTCCTGTGAGAATCTAATGCCCACGCTGATCTGAGAGGAGGCAGAGCTCTCTCAGCGATGCTCTCTTGCTGGCCTCTCACCTCCTACTGTGTGGCACAGTCCCTAACATGCCGTGACAGGAACCAGGTCACAGCCCAGGGATTGAGACCCCTGTCCTAAGGGGTACATTTCTAGAAATAAGGAATAGAACAGACTAGCCTTTGAAGGAACTGAAGCCAAGCTTCAGTCTCTAACTGTGACTGAATTACAGTTATCTGAGATTGCCTTCTGCCAAAAATGTAAAATTATCCCACACCTAGTTGACTTTATAATTTTTCATGAATTGTGCATCTTACTCTCTTAGAAATAACAAAAGTGTGGAGAAGATAACATGATTAAAAACCAAGAGAAAAAAAGACACAATCAACAGGAGTTATGAATTACCAGAAACAGATTGCAAATCACCATCCTTAACATGTACAACAAAATAAAAGGCAAGACAGAAACTTTTGGCAGAAAAACAAAAATAAAAACTATAAAAATAAACCAACTGAAGGTTCTAGAACTGAAAAATGCAGTTAATTAAATTAATAACACAATAGATTAGTTAATAGAATTCATCAAAGAAAAAAGTATTAGCATGCTGTAGGATACAAGCAGAATCAAGCAGAAAAAGACAAAATCATAGGAAATGCAGAAAAAAAAAGTTTCAAGAGGCACAAGGTAGGGAATAAGAAAACAAATATTCATGTAATTGCAGTTCCAGAGAGTAAAAAGATAGAGAATTCAGAAAAAAAAAAAAATTGAAAATATAGTAGTTAAGGGCCAGCACAGTGGCTCACTCCTGTAATCCCAGCACTTTGGGAGACTGAGGCGGGCAGATCAGTGGAGGTCAGGGGTTCAGGACCAGCCTGGCCAACATGGTGAAACCCCGTCTCTACTAAAAATACAAAAATTCACTGGGCATGATGGCATGTACCTGTAATTCCAGTTACTAGGGAGGCTGAGGCAGGGGGATCACTAGAATCCAGGAGGCAAAAGTTCCAGTGAGCCGACATCACACCACTGCACTCCAGCCTGGGCAACAGAGAGAGACTTCATCTCAAAATAAAATATATATATATATGTGTTAAGAATTTGCCAAAAATTGAGACTTAAAATATAGCCCCAGATTCAAGCATCATCCTAAACTACAAGCACAGGAACACAAAGAAAATGACATCAAAGCACATAATGGTAAAATGGAAATTAAAAACAGAAAAAAATAAACGTTAAAAGCACCAAGAGACTAAGATGAGTTCCCTTCAGAGAAAATTCAATAAAAACGACAATTCCCTTTTCAACAGAAAAAATCATAAAATGTGGAACAATACTTTCCAGAGAGCAAAAGGAATACAGAATAACCTAAAATTCTGAGATAATTCTTAAAGATAATATTGCTAGTTTTCCCTTTAAAAAATAAATCATTATGACAAATTTGAACATAGATTTCCTTTTTTAAATTTCCATTTGTTGAAAGTCTTACTAAAACAGATAATTACAGTATCCAAATTATGATTACCATTATTATTCCCCGATATGGTTTGGATGTTTTGTCCCCTCCGAATCTCAGGTTGAAATGTGATTCCCCAGTATTGAAAGTGGGGCCTGTGAGAGGTGTTCAGGTCATGGAGGTGGGTGTTTCATAAATGGCTTTGTGTCCTCCCTGCAGTAACGAGTTCATAGGGGAGCTGGTTGTTTAAAGAGCCTGGCGCCTCCCCCACCACCTTGCTCCCTTCTCTCTTGCTTCCTCTTTCCACATGCTATGTTGACTTCTCTTTGGCCTTCTGCCATGATTGAAAGTTTTCCAAGGTCATCACCAGAAGTCGTTGCTGCTTCCATGATTCATGTACAGCCTTCAGAACCATGAATCAAATAAACCTCTTTTCTTTATAAATTTCTCAGGTATTCATTCATAGCAATGCAAATTGACTAATACATCCCCCAATCACAGTGTTTGCATACCCAGAGGAGCTATTTATCTCCCAAGCAGGATGTATGAAACATCTATATATTCTTGGATTAAGCACTAACATTAGGATGAAAATTCACATTGACTATAGAGCGTTAACTCAGTTAATTACAAACAACTGTTAGCATCCCAGTTCTGATGACACACAGTTCCCCACTGATCCTGGACATTAACATTTCCCACTTCTTCATATCGGTTACTTCCATTCACTGTCTCTAACAATTCCTTTCTATCTTAAAAATAGACACAAGTCTAGGTCATAAGTGAGACCAAGGAGAAAAAGTCTTCCTGGATTTGAAAACATCATTTATCTACTTATTTCTATTGAACATGCCTTTCTGACTCAAAGGACTCATGGCTTTAATGCTAAAATATTGTACTCTCAATTCATTTTACTAGGAACAACTGTTCATTCATTTCTAAAACAAAAGGAATTCAATAAATGATGTATTCATTCACTTAAGAACACATAAATCTTTTGGCTGAAACTTGTAAGATTTGTTGTATATTAGAGGAAAATAGACCCCCAGGAAATGGGTTTGAAGATATATCTGTGGGACACTCTCATACTGTTTTAGGCAGGACACCAAAATTACATAAGTAATTAAAGAATCTTTCATAATACAATTCTTGGTCAAAAGATAAAACAGAATTGAAATAATCTTCCCATAAAGAACCATTTGAAATGGAACATAAAATTTCAATGGAATAAATGTTGACTACTTGTATATGCATAATAAAAATATTTTAGAAACATGTAAATTCTATCACAATGATATAGTTGTAATCTTAAGAAGATAAATTATAGTGTGAAAATATTGCACACTATCTGGAGAGTGTAAAAAGAGAAAGATCACAGGGAAAAAAATGTGTGTTGTAAGTATGATATCAACATAGAAGCAAGCCAAAAGAACATAAGCCAGATGGCAGAAAGACCTTATATCTCCCACAGAAAGAACAATTTTAACAACCATTTATGAATGAAAATATTTTTATGGGATCCTAGAGGTACATATAAGAAGTTCAAACACCTTGATGGAGCAAAATATAAATGAAAATAGACATATTGAAGAGGATAAGAAGAACATTTTCACTTTCCCCATGTCACTCTTCTCCTAGGCAGCACAGCTTATGACCAAGAGAGACCCCCTTAGTATGATTTCTGCCATGGGAGAAGATGGAAATGAAGTGACTGCCTGAGTTTCTTGGCCTTATGGAACATTTCTGTCTCATCTCACCTAGAACACTGGAAAGATTAGCACAACTGAATAATCTGGGGACCACTAGGAGATAAGAAAATGGGTGGAGGCTTACAGCAACTAGTAGATGCTAGTAATTAGACACACATCCTGCCAACCAGCTCATTATCTCTACCAAGAAACCTGCTCACAAGCCCTGTAGAATGCCTGACCTGTGGATCCCTCAGTTAGCTAACATTTACCCCCATCATTCCACACATCTTGCCCCTGGGCAGTGCCCCACACTTCCTCACAGACTGTGTGTGAGATTCCAAAGATGACACGTGTGGGCCTCCCCAGATGGTGCATGTGAGACTCTGTCAAAAGCATGTACAAGATCCTCAGATGGTGTATGTGTCTTTTGCAGACAGCACACAGATAGCAGCAACTGACTTGATTTTGCTGAATAGGGAGGAGGTGTACAACCTTGAACACTTCTGGGCACTTGCCTAAGAAAAATAAAAGGGAATCTCTCAGTACTCAGCCTGGTTTTGCAGGATTGGGAGAAGATACACAGTCCCAAGACTTCCACACCAGCAGGAAACAAAAGGAGTGGATAAAGCACACCCATAGAAAAGATTTGAGAGACCCTCTAGAATCTCTAGCCATGTCAAGTGGTCAAGGTTCATCTTCTCCAAAGCATCAGTAAAGGCTAGAGGAGATTACTTATTCAAATGAAAAAACACCAACACACGGCTCCATCTTGTAAAGACTAGAGGAGATTACTTATTTAAATGAAAAGACAAACACAATGAATTAAGGAAATATGGCACTACCAAAGGAACAAAATAAAGTTCTAGTGGCTGACCCCAAAGAAAGTAAGATGCAAAAATAGCCTGACAAAGAATGAAAAATGATCTTCTTAAAGAAACTCAATGGACCACAAGAGAACATAGATAGGCAACTAAACAAAAACAGGAAAGCAATGCATGAACAAAATGAGAAGTTCAGTAAAGAGATAGAAACAATTAAAAAGAACCAAACAGAAATTTTGGAGAAAAAAAATACCATGGCAACTGAAAAATTCAATACAGAGCTTCAGCAGCAGATTTGATTGAGCAGAAGAAAGAACCAGTGAACTGAAAGATCACTTGAAATTATTCAGTCAGAAGAACAAAAAGAAGGAGAAAGAGTAAAGAAAGCCTACAAGACTTATAGGACACTATTAAATGAACCAATATATCTATTATAGAAATTAGAGAGAAGAGAAAGAGAAAAAAACAGAAATTTGAAAAATAATAACTATAAATTTCTCAAATCTTGGTAGGAAAATGAGCATCTCAAACCAATAATCCCAAAGAACTCCAAATGAATTGAACATAAGAGAGCTTCACTGTTATACATGATAAGCAGATTGTCAAAAGTCAATACGAAGAGAAAATGCTGAAAGTAGCAAGAGAAAACCAACCAGCCACATGCAAGGAAATTCCCATAGAGCTATCAGTGAATTTCTCAACAGAACCTTGCAGCCTAAGAGAGAGTAGGATGAAATAATCAACATACTGGAAGAGAAAAAGAACCCTGCCAACCAAGAACATTACACTTGGTAAAGCTTAATTTCAGAAATGGAGAGATAAAGACCTTCCTAAACAAGCAAAAACCGAGAAAGTTGATTACCACATCTTCCTTAAAAGAAGTGCTAAATAAAGTACTTTCAATTGAAATAAAGGATTGCTAGTTACAATAATTTGCTAGTGGATATAAAATATAAAGATATGTATATTCTGACATCAACAACATAATCGGTGCTGTGCAGGATCAACGTGGACAATGAGCTAGAGCCTGACGAGCTGCTGCATCACCCTTGAGGGGGCACCAAGATGGCCAAGAGAAGCCAGCACTGGAACCAGCTCCCAGCTAATGAGACACAGAGGGCTAGAGGACTTCACGACTCCAAACGAGGTGCCGGGTTCATTTCTGTGGGACTGATAGGGCTCTGAAAATAGGCCCCGGGAAGGAGCCACAGGGCGAGAGCCACCCAGGGGGGCAAATCAAGACGGGGCAGCGGGAGGTGCATCTCCCTACCTGAAATATGCAGTCAGTTCGGAGGGTCAGGGGACTTAACCACCTCCGTGCTCCAATTCGGATTCTGTGCTTACCTCATCCCTCCTACAACCTATGGTCCACAGGAGCCCTGCCAGATGGTTGGGCACCTTGGGTTGGCTGCGGTGGGTAGTCGATGTAAATCTGAGCAGCGGCTACCGCCCGGCCAGCAAATTGTTGCAGGGACCTGGGCAGTTTGGACTAATGCCAGCAGGACCAACCATCCCACAGAGGGAGGCAGAGTTGAAAGCAGGGAAACAGACCATAAGGCCTGGCAGGCCCCACCTCCGCAGAACTGAAACTGAAGCCCTCGCTAGAGAGCTTGGCAGCAAATACACCAGCTTGACCCCAACCAGGAAGATCCACCTGGGGAAGGAGAGACGCCATTGGGAAGGCGGGGCCAATCTCACCTTCAAACAAACTCCAGGAAAGGACCACCCACCCAGCAACCTGACCGAATCCTAGAGAGCCCAGCAGCGCCCTCTACAGGCCAAAAAAGATACAGCGCCAACCTCAACAGAAAAAAAAGTCCACTCAGAAACTCCTCCTGAAATCACCAACTTCAAAGATTAAAGGGAGATAAAACCACAAAGATGGGGGGAAAAGTGCAAAAAGGATGAAACCATTAAAGAACAGAACACTTCTTCTCCTCCCAGGGATCACAACTCCTCACCATCAAGGGAACAAAAAACGATAGAGAATGAATCTGACAAATTGACAGAAGCAGGCTTCAGACGGTGGGTAATAACAAAGTTCTCTGAGTTAAAAGACCATATTCTAACCCAATGCAAAGAAACTAAGAACCTGAAAAAAGGTTAGACGAAATGCTAACTAGAATAACCAGCTTAGAGAAGAACATAAACAACTTGATGGAGCTGAAAAACACAGCACGAAAACTTTGCAAGGCATACACAAGTTTCAACAGCCGAATCAATCAAGCAGAAGAAAGGATATCAGAGATAGAAGATCAAATCAATGAAATAAAATGAGAAGGCAAGATTAGAGAAAAAAGAGTGAAAAAAAAATGAACTAAGCCCCCGAGAACTATGGGATTATGTGAAAAGACGTAATCTATGCCTGATCGGCATACCTGAATGTGATGGGGGGGATGAATCCAAGTTGGAAAACACTCTTCGAGATATTATCCAAGAGACCTTTCCCAGCCTAACAAGCTAGGCCAACATTCAAATCCAGGAAATACAGAGAACACCACAAAGATATTCCTCAAGAAGAGCAACCCCAAGGCACATTGTCAGATTCACCAGGGTTAAAACAAAGGAAAAAATCCTAAGGACAGCCAGAGAGAAAGGTCGAGTCACCCACAAAGGAAAGACCATCAGACTCACAGCGGATCTCTCGGCAGAAACCCTACAAGCTAGAAGGGAATGGGGGCCAATATTCAACATCCTTAAAGAAAAGAACTTTCAACTAGGAATTTCATATCTGGCCAAAATAAGCTTCATAAGCAAAGGAGAAATAAAATCCTTTACAGACCAGCAATTACTGAGGGATTTCGTGACCACCAGGCTGCCCTTGCAAGAGCTACTGAAAAAAGCACTAAACATAGAAAGGAACAACCAGTACCAACCACTCCAAAAATGTACCAAATGGTAAAAAGCATCAACACAATGAAGAAACTGCGTCAACTGATGGGCTAAACACTGAGCCAGTAACAAAATGGTGGGATCAAATTCAAACATAACAATATTAACATTGAACGTAAATGGCCTAAATGCCCCAATCAAAAGACACAGACTGGCAAACTGGATAAAAAGTCAAGATCCATTGGTGTGCTGTATTCAGGAGACCCATCTCATGTGCAAAGACTCGCATAGACTCAAAATAAAGGGATGGAGGAAGATTTGCCAAGCAAATAGAAAGCAAAACAAAAAGCAGGGGTTGCAATCCTAGTCTCTGATAAAACAGACTTTAAAGCAACAAAGATCAAAAAAGACAAAGAAGGGCATTACATAATGGTAAACATATCAATGCAACAAGAAGAGATAACTATCCTCAATATATATGTACCCAATACAAAGCACCCAGATTCATAAAGCAAGTTCTTAGAGACCTACAAAGAGACTTAACCTCCCACACAATAATAGTAGGAGACTTTAACATCCCACTGTCAATATTAGACAGATCAATGAGACAGAAAATTAACAAGGATACACAGGACTTGAACTCAGCTCTGGAAGAAGTGAACCTAATAGAAATCTGCAGAATTCTCAACCCCAAATAAACAGAATATACATTCCCCTCAGCACCACATCGCACTTATTCTAAAATTGACCACATAATTGGAAGTAAAACACTCCTCAGCAAATGCAAAAGAATGGAAATCATAACAAACAGCCCCTCAGATCACAATACAATCAAGTTAGAAGTCAGAATTAAGAAACTCACTCAAAACGTTTAGTCAAGACAATCCTAAGCAAAAAGAACAAAGCTGGAGACATCATGCTACCTGACTTCAAACTATACTACAAGGCTATGGTAATCAAAACAGCATGGTACTGGTACCAAAACAGATATATAGACCAATGGAACAGAACAGAGGCCTCAGAAATAACACCACACATCTACAACAATCTGATCTTTGACAAACCTAACAACAACAAGCAATGGGGAAAGGAGTCCCTATTTAATAAAGGGTGTTGGAAAAACTGGCTAGCCATATGCAGAAAGCTGAAACTGGATCTTTTCCTTACACCTTATACAAAAATTAACTCAAGATGGATTAAAGACTTAAGTGTAAGACCTAAAACCATAAAAACCCTAGAAGAAAACCTAGGCAATACCATTCAGGACATAGGCATGGACAAAAACTTCATGACTAAAACACCAAAAGCAATGGCAACAAAAGTCAAAATAGACATGTGGGATTTAATTAAACTAAAGAGCTTCTG